>JAOTON010000527.1:0-46391 GCA_034440635.1 Lepas anatifera | reverse complement strand
ATTTTCGTGCTCTGAAGCCGCCTATGGAAAATCTAAGTGGAATGACACAAGTCTATTAATTTTCAAAACTCTAGAACTGAGACTGTTCTTCGGGTTTTCAATTATCAGACACGCTCAGGAAATTAAGGTTATCGGCAGAAACCTATAACAAATTGAATACCGAACCACCAATTCCCATTTTCTGGAGTCACCATTGGTAAAGGAAATTTATTATTGGATGTAATTTGAGATTTGTGGACGTACAGCATACAAATAGTGTGTGTCAAAGTCAGCTCGACTGGGTCTTGAATAAGACTCAGTCTTGAATTCAGATGATTTAGGTCACAGGTGGAAATATACAATAACATGAAAAGCAGCCCCCCTTTTTCAGTCCTCTGCAGCCGCCATTGACAAAAAAATGCTGCACTAGAATGAGAATAAGTGATATTGTGTTATTATGTTACATAGTCTAGCCCAGAATACTTAAAAAATATAGTTTGCAATGGAAGAAAGCTGACCTGGTTCCCATACCATGCGGTTACTTATGCCAGCTTCTGCAGATTTTCATGATTTCAGTTTTTTGGAGGTGGGGAGGGGGTAATTTGGAAGGAACCCCCAAAATTTATATATGGATTTTGCTCTGATGGCCAGACAAACAAGATTGGAGGGGTACTTTTTTGATATTTGAAAGTGTTTTTAAGGATCATGGCTACTTGTAGTTGAATACAAACATGTAATATTAGCTTTCCATGACTTTAAATACATGTTTACATGAAAAATCCTAAATTTTGAGGCTGTTGGCTATCTCAAAGCTTTTCATGCATTGCTGTGCTCATTTCCATGAGGGTACGTGGTTTAGGATCTGGAGTTCATGAGGCTAATAAATAACCTTAAGTCAGTTAGATAGTAAATGTCAAATAAATATCATGTTTCCAAGGAAGTTAAGAGTAAAAGGAATGAGTAAAGGTTGCACTAGGCTGTGTTTTTGTTATATCTTTGTCCCCTTGACATAGATCATAGGCATATTTAGGTAAGTGAATAAAATGAAATAGGAGAAATAGTTTGGTACTTAAAACTCAAATTAATCTTGAAAGGTGAAGAGTTTTGTTTCTTTGGCATCTACAAATCCACTGATGAAGGTATGCAACTTTTGTGGTTAATTCCAGACAAACAGGCATTGGATTTAAAAGAAGATGGAAGGGAAAATCAAATGTTTTAGTCTAATTTGACCAGTCTGCTGGTAAAATTCATTTTTCCCTTATTAATATCATTTAAAATTATTGTTCAACAGTGAGCATAACATACTGTGTGGAAATAAATGTAAGCTGCCGAAATTACAACGAACACCACATCACTTACTTCTTTGTTTTCTCCCCACACTGTTCTGATCTGCCCGCTGTTTGATCCATGCTTCAAAACGACCTCCTTGGCCAAAACCACTGTTCCTGAACTTGCAGGGCAGCACAGAATGCTTGATTCGCTGATGCTCCTTCAAAAAACGTTTCTCGCCAAAATACCCACATCCCTCAAATCCACATTTAAGCTTGACACGGGACGGTGGAAGGGGCTTCAGCTTAATCGGAGCCATTTATCAGCCCTTCAACTATGGACGATGAAATCCAGGCTCAACCAGTTTACTCAAGATGTATACCAAAGTAATGCAAGAGAAAAATAATCAAAAACACAACCTTGCAACGCATTGCCTCCACCACACCACGGGATTCTAGGGCCTTGGCCTCCGCCATATATACAAGGCAACACACCAAACCGCAGGGCTGCTTTTCTTCAAACCGAAGATACCTTTTACACCGGCTTTGCCGCAAGGGCGCTGTTCAAACAGCGCCCTTGCGGCAGCGTTGAGCGTACTTCCAAACGAAGGAAACGAAGGAAAAAAACTGTTTTGCCTGTCGCCTTTACCTTTACGGCGGCCTGTCGGGCCAAGCTGTCGCGTGCTATGGAATACAAATCGGGCCCGACAGGCCGGTGAAGGAATTTTTCCAGCAGAGGATTTTCTGGGTGACGTTTAAAAGGCCCTCTGTACATAAGGCCCTCTATTCAAAGGTTCCTCGATTCATAAGTCCCTCGAAAAGACCCTCTGTGCATAAGGCCCTCTATTCAAAGGTCCCTCGATTCATAAGTCCCTCGATCTTCCACCGGTTCTTGCCGCACACTGGCTTGATATGGGAGAGGTGCAAATTCATGAAAAACTTGTTGAGTGAAAGAGGTGACAATTCTAAATTGAGTTTTTTTAGAACAAAAAATATTTTCTGCTTCCTTTCAAGATTTTTTTCTCACAGATTGTAAGATCTGTCGCAAGTCCATACCGTGCCCTAAAATCTGTCGGGCACTTTATGACCCGAGAGCCCGACTTATTGCAGCTCTGATTAAAGTCAAAGTTATGATCTGAAAGCAACAAAATAATACATGCTGGCCCTTAACCCTAGCCCCGGTGACCAGCATGAATCACCTATGAACCTCACCCTGGTGGGAGGGGGTTAAAAATGACACCCTCGATCTCGGAAACGAAGAAAGATAGAAGCGGAAAAAGCGATCGAAAGGTCGTCGGAAATGCAATCGGCGTTACTCCCGGAATTTTTGCGGAAGGTCAATACTGTGGTCACCAGAGGGGAATAATTCATATACGTCAAAATGTATCAAATGCAGTGCTCTATAAAACCTTGCTTATCTCCGTACGCAAAATAGCCGGAACCACTTTCTCAACGCTATTCGACAGAGCCGGACCAGCTCTTTCACTAAGGCAACAACCATTTTCATATCGGTTCAAAGGCTAGGGCGCAACAGGACACTGAATATTGGGGATGTTATCACATAGCTTCAAGTTATAATAGGAAGAACGCTCGCATTGGGCGTGATATGTCGGACCTAAAAGCCAATGTTGTTTAGTGATCAGTCATTTATACGCACTACGCAGTCATGAATACGTATCGATAGTGCCCACTAATCTTAGGCTAAGTCTGTTTGGAGGTCAATCGAGGTCAAAGATGATACACTGCACGTACACAAGGGCAATTAAATGGGCGCCGAAAGCGGTGGGACGGGGTACCTACGCATCCTCCTGTTGGCCAACCAGGGGGAGGTCTCCCCAAAATTTTCGGTTCATCGTCATTAATGCTGTCAGGTACCAAATATGCTCACAATTCCCCTGCCCCGGTCAGCACCAGCCCGGGTCCGTTCCCCTTGTAAAAAATTCCGTGGGAGCGCCCCTGGGCATTAACATTTTCGCCCATCACTTCTATACCAAGCAAGATACAACCATGATTGATGCACCATTGTTGTTCTCTCATCAATAATGGTTTTATTTTGTGTCCATCCATGTGAAAAATTGTTAGGCCTTATCTTAGAGACAAATAAAAGGGTTTGCAGCACCTTAAAAAGAGCCTCAGAAACAGTTCCGATGTTTCATTTAACTAGATAAAAATGTTTTCATGTACATACATGCGTCGTGAAATACTTGATTCTTCACCTTGAGGCGCCAGAAATCTGATAAATTCCTGTAACATTTCAAATAAATAATTCAAACATTATTCATTGGCAACATTTCCTCAGAAGTGCAGTGGAAAATATCAGCCATTGCTAAGATGAGGCCCAATTTTTGCTCCATTGTTGAACATGGTTCTACTCAAAGCAATAGCAATGCTCTTGGAAATAACCTTGTTTTCTCTCCATGACATCATTCCCATGATAACTATTTCCAAAGCTCTTAATTGATGCATTTTAGCATTAATAATCAGGACTGAAAAA
Source organism: Lepas anatifera (assembly GCA_034440635.1). Taxonomy (NCBI): domain Eukaryota; kingdom Metazoa; phylum Arthropoda; class Thecostraca; family Lepadidae; genus Lepas; species Lepas anatifera. The sequence goes on along the minus strand of JAOTON010000527.1, from coordinate 42,650 downwards.
GTTTCCAGAATAGTTGCTGATGACCCATTTGGACCAGGATTGGGTACTGAGAAGAACACTTTGCATTTCAGCAACCTGTTCTTTTGTGGTGGACACAATCTGTGATATTTCTGCTGTACCTCTGTAGCAGTGCTTCCATATTTCATCCATACTAGAGAAAACAAAACGATTCAACTTTCTTGTGACAAAAAATACAAGATATTATCAGAAACTTGGATGCATATAATCAGTCAGTTAAAAAAACATACACACACACCCTGATCACCCAGTGTGCATCCATCTGTGCAAAAGACACAGCTTATTCTATGTTTGGCAGACTTGGATTGGACCATTGTCCTTGCAGTGGAGTCTTCTGGCAAATTGGAAATGGTTTATCACATATTTGTGCTGTTCAGGAATGCACATGTATATCCTTTATGGGGTACCAATGCACAGAGATGGATCTAGGATTTTAGTAAGGGGCAGCCCTCTGAGATTGCATGCTGTCAACCAAAAGGGCACACTTCACCCAAAAGGGTGGCTGTCATCATCAATCAGTGGGAGAAAACTGTGGTTGGTGTGACTTAAAAATGGTAACAGTGCCATAAATGGGAATGCTTGACCCATAGATGGGAACACCCATTCTCAATTATGGGAATGCATGAGACCATTTTCCAGAACAATACTTTAGGCCATGAAACAAACTTTTGTTCTCTCTACCTGGCTTATTTCTGTTCTTAAAATTTTAGAGGGCATTTATCTTTGAAGCAGAAACAGGAAATCATACTTTATACCCTGCTTCAAATATTGAAGCTCAACATGTTTATTATGATCATTCACATGTCTTGGTGCATCTGTGTAAATAAACACTAGTCATATACAAAATCAATTAATAGATACCTAATGAAACAATAAAAAGTTTTTTAATATTTGATTTATATTGCCCCTTGAGATAATAATATATACAGACCAAGACATATGGCCATACAGAACATGATGTGAGCCAACCTAGCGCAACAAAACCTGTTTTCAGCACCTTTAATGCCATTTTTCACAACTTCTAAACTTCAAAGCTCCATCCGTAGCCCCATCATTTGTATTCAAGTGGTGGGGGCAGTAGCAAGGTATTTTCTGCCTCACAGACCTGGTTTAATCAGTTTTGGGGTACCCTTTTCCTCAGGCCGCCCTTAATCCTTTCAAACTTAAGGGGTCCTGAACTCGAGTTCAGGGATCCCTTGGACCTGTCACTGCTGTGGCACCCCAAATGAAAGCTCAAGTTATTTTCTGTGCCTACTAAGAGCATCCTTAAAATTTTCCTATTTCTCATTTCAGGGACTTTAAAATTTATAAATAACAGGCCTACTTGGTCACCCAGTTATATGTCCAGCTATAAGGCCCAGTCTGCAAAGTACGGCAGCATGCCAGACGAGTCGCACCAGCCATCTAAAATTCTCGCACCACCAGCCTCCAAAAATTCGCACCAATCTGGCACATACCAGGGAAAAATGCACCCATTCCCACCCCTACAATGCAATGCTACCTCAATCATTAGTCAGTTAGTTAATGAATTTTTATAAGGCCCCCTCCTGTGTCTTAATAGCCATTCAGCCATTATTTGTTTAGTTTAAGTGTCACTAACCTCGCAAGTTCGCACCAGGTTGATAAAATTTGCACCAGTCGGTCCTGTTTCCAAGGGCACTAGCACCGACGAGATCTCGTCGAAAATGCCGTACTTTGCACACTGGTATAAGGCAAGAACATGGTGGTATTAAAAACAGTATACTTGTTATGGATAGTCTCATAATTAGGCACCCCAAAAATCATTTAAGAAATCCACGCCCTTGGGAATGTGTGACTATACAACAATGTTTACGATGATATTTTAGCGTTGATGTGGTTGGAAAGGGTTTAAACATGCACCACTTGTATTCAAGTTTTTTTTCCTTCTGAGACTTTTCGCGATAAAGCAAAACAAGGAAACATCATTGCAAGTAGACTCCAAAACCCACCTAGATTGCACGGACCGTATATGATAAACGCACATCTTGATTTAGCCCCTTGGATTTAACAAATTCACCACCAGTCGTCTCAAAAACGGCGCCCACTGCTTCCAACAAGAATACAAAAATATTAGCGGCAGCCAGCGCCGCGCTCGTTCTGAAGGCCGCAGACACCGAAAATGTACCAGGGCGACCACCGGCGACCAGGCGACCACGTAAGTCGGCGGTTTCGGCCGACTTGGTCGCCCATTGGTCGCCTATTGAAAAAAAATGAAAATCACCGACTTGGTACCGACTCGTGACAGATTCTAGTACATTCTAGTTTGAACTTAAAAATAGTACATAAATACGGTACAGGGAGATGGCATCATCTAAAGTACCAGGTGATTTCAGTAGTTTTTCATAAAATTGGAACCAAAAATTGTAATAAGAAGAAACATAACTAGCATATACTAGCAGCAACAAAGGGCGGTGATAATACCAGATGTAATCGGGCAAAGATGCCCCGTTGTAGCCAAGCTGTCTTTCGGAAACGCCAAATAAGCCGGGAAACGAAGGCTAACTTGGCTCTTTGTCGAAGTAGATTCTGCCCATTCTTGGCCAAAGGAACTGGCAGACTTCATCCAATAGATTTTGATGGGCACTGTATGTATTACGATGACGGGTGGAGACAGTGGAGAGGGTAAGCATATTTAGAAGCAGGAGCGGATGGTGGAAGCTAAAATCCTAGGAAAACAGATGGAATCAGAGTTTGAGACGGTTGCTGGGTCGCCAACCAAAAGATGATAGGGTCGCCGACGGCGTAGGTAGATCGGCAGGATTTTAGACCCCTGTGGCTTTCATTTGATATACCGCAAGGTCACTTTTTGACCTTTTGTGACCTCAGGTCATATTAGGTCACAAGGTGACCTCTGGAGGTCAAACCATTGACGGGAGATCATTACGTTCCACATAGCGGGAAAAGGTCTGGGATTTTACTATCAAATGTACTTTACCAGATCTCAATAGCTCTGATGGCATAAGAGTTATGCCCAGTTCGCTTAAGCATTGCATATTTTAGTGAAAATAGCCTATCGTGACCTAACATGACCTCTGGAGGTCAAACCATTTACCTGAGCGCTTAAACATGAAATTAATTTCCTACTGAATTAACGCGAGCTTTCTGATGCACTTTGCATTGTTTCGCTAACCCCAATATTTTCGGAGTTATAGGGGGCCATCGATGGCCCCCGTGGGGCGAAGGTGGCACCGGACCCCCGGTTGGGCGCGGGTTAAAAGTTATCGAAGCCAACGAAAAAGCAATGTTATATGCATTATTAATCAGGTCATGGTGATAGGGTAAAGCTAGGAGTATTTATTTTTCTTAGGGTTTTCCGCATTTTCAGTGAAGAATACCGGCAAGAAGAGATAGAAAATATTATAACATCGTTCACGAAGCTAAAATATCGGAGATGGTTTCCGATAAACATAAAGAGGAAAGCTCTAGATATACGAAAACGATCCGCGAAAGCCAACAAAAAGGATGATGTGCGATTTGTTACGATACCGTAGTCGAAATCAGCTGCAATTATTTCAAACAAACTTGAAGGAACGGGATGCAAAGTATAATTTTTTCCGGTAAAAATTCAGCAGCATTTTAGCGAAAAAAGACAGTTCATACGACCCAGAACCAAAAAATGTAGTGTACAAGGTACCGTGTGGTTCGTGCACAAAATCATACATACGTGACCCATGAAGGGGTTCGTTTAACCTTAGGCCGAGTTTCATGAAATAGACCAAATCTGCGGCTGTATTAGGAGTTAGATGAGCAAGAAAAAATATAATAAAAATGATAATATTGATAAATCTAGTCTTTTTCATATCAAAGCTTGCTTGTATATTCTCAGTTTGGTTAAAGGCTTTGGTGAAATACATTATTGAAAGGTTTGATACTACGCAAAGCCAAAGGTTTTATTTATCATACGACCGGTTTCGGAGCCATCTTGGTCTCATTATCAAGTAACAAAAACAAGATATAATAACACACACTGCATAGCTACACAGTACACATTTCGGTAAACTCTGTCGAATCGTCTTTGTAATGCTGCTAGTTGCTCAACTATAAACTGATAGTTGCACAACTTTATTTCGATTTAGTTTGTCTCCTGTTGTTGTTTGTATTTGGATGGCTTCTTTAATTTGGTGTTTTTTGTTCTGGATTCGAAAGTGATAACTTCTGCGTCCCAATCAATAGTGTGTCCTGTTTCATGTGAGTGTTCGGCGGTGGCTTCGGGTTGCCTGTCGGTTAGGGTCATCCCCCTCAGGGCTTTTAGTGACTTTATGTGTTCAGCTGACCTAATTACCATCATTCTTCCGCTTTCTCCTATGTAGATTTTGCTGCAATCTGTGCACTTCATTTTGTGGATGAGGCCTGGTGTCTTCGTATTTTGAATTTTCTCGTTGGGTTTAACCAAAAGTTGTCTGAGTGTATTTTGTGGTTTAGAATAGGTTCTAATCTTGTATTTTGCGCACACTCTTCTTATCTGTTCCGATGTCCCATCTTGATATGGTATTACAAGGATCTTCATTCGTTCTTCAGCGTTGGTAGCTTGGGCATCTGGTTGTTCATGGTTAGGTCCATTGCGTCTCTTAACTCTCTTGATTTGTGAGTTCACGAAGTCTTCTGGATAGTTGTTATCCTTCAGCATAGATCTTATATTTTTGAGCTCTTATTCACGTGCTGTCACGTCTTCGTAAACGTTGAAAGCCCGCTGGGCCAGTGTTTGTACGACCGTTCTTTTATGAGCCTGTGGTTGATGGCTCAGATAGTTCAAGTATTGACCGCTTGTTGTTGTTTTGTAGTAAACATCTGTAGTAATGCGTCCTTCCGGTGAACGGGATAACGTCATGTCCAAGAACGGCAGCTTTCCTTCTTTGTCCGTTTCCACTGTGAACTTTATGGATGGATAAAAGGAGTTCAGGTGTTTTAGAAAAGGTTCAATATCTTAAGCAGGCATCGAATCGACTACATCATCCATATACCGATGCCAGATGTAAGGCGGTTTTGGATAGGACATGATGGCTTCTTCTTCCAGATGTTCCATGAATATATTTGCTACCACTGGGGCCACTGGAGAACCCATCGGAGCCCCGAACAATTGTTGGAATAATTTTCCATTGAACTGGAAAAACGTTGCTTTGAGGATGAAGTTCAACAGGCTTGAGATATCGCAAGGTGTCAATGTAGCTCGTTTCGGAAGAGTGTCGTCATTTTCCAGAATATTCTGCACCTGGGATGTTACCACATCGAGAGGGACACTTGTGAACAGGGCGTACACATCAAATTATATCAGTATATGATCTTCTGGGACCCTTGTGGAGCGGAGAATGGCTGAAAATTCCTTTGAGTTTACTACGTGTCTGTGGGACTGTCCAATCAGTGGGACACTAGGTCGCTGATTTGTCTTGCTGCAGCATAGGTTGAAAAGCCAACAGCTGATATGATTGGCCGGAGAGGTGAGTCAGGTTTATGTATTTTTGGCAGTCCATAAAATCTGGGAAGAGTTGCAGAGCTTTTGCTTCCTGGATGTAGCTTCCAATACGTTTTTTTCGTCCGTGCGCCTCGTTTTCTTCAGTCGTTTCAGTTGGTCAATCAGTTTTGTATTCTCGCTGTTTGTAGGATCAGCTTTGACTTGTTTGTATGTCTGCTTATTCGAGAGTAGAGTAGTTGCCTTGTTGATGTAGATTCATTGTCTCATAATTATTTTAATCCTTGCCACTCATCTCGCGACACGTTCGTTTCAAAATTCGGTGGGTTGGTCAATATTCTGTGTGTCTCGATTCGTAGTTGATCTGCTTCAGTTTTGAGCATTTGGTCGCATGCTGCTTCTATCTCTGGGATGATATCCATCAGTGGTGTCTTTTTGGGTGTGATCGCAAAGTTAAGGCCTTTGTTCAGTAGGTGATATCTGTGCTAGAGTTTGGGTGGTACTGGATTTGTTCACGATCCACTCTTTTCTTCCATGTTCTTGAGCCGATGTTCCTATATTGAGTGTGGTCATATTATTGTTCGGGCTTGTGGTTCCCCGGTTTTACTCAACCGTCTGTCTGAGAGGATCTCAAATTTCCTATTTTGCTGGTCTCGCTGTTTTTGGAACGTTATGTTATACTGCTTATCTAAAATAGATTTGGCCTTTCCAAGAGTGTTTGAATTGTCCTGCAGTTTTTCCGATAATATTTTCATTTGGTTCTTATGTTCGTCTTCGAATCGTCTAAATTTAAATCGGTTTTGTCTCATCAGAACCTTAACACATTGACGCTCACATTGGTCGAAAATCTGGCGTATTTTGGGGTCTGTCGTTCTATTTTTGATTCTCATTGATTTTGGTATGATATGTTCCTGATATAATTTTGCAGTAAAGGTTTGGTGATTCCTATATGTAGCTAACTTCTGACATGTATCTATGTATCGGTGGTATGATAAATACAACCTTTGGTTTTGAGTGGCATCAAATCTTTCAATAACTTGCTTGTATACAGTATATAACAATTCAAGAAAAATTATTTGTATATCTTCAGAAATGGTGTTTTATAGTTCTGTCGCATGATAATTTTGCAAAAAAATATTTTGACTTGCCCTTGTAGAGCTCATCCTGGGAAATCGTTCGATGATAGTTTTATGCGGTGCCGATGCTGGCCAAATTTTAAATCTCTCTCTTTGTATTTGTAAATCGAACAGTGTTTGAGATATGCAATATGCTGAGATAATGGTCTCTAAAATAGTTTTCAGAACTATTTTTGCATTATTTTATACACAAAACCATTGCAAAGGGCGTACAAAAAGGTGGTATTTCCATACTTTGACCCGTTTCTGCTTTTATGGTCTATTTAAAACATGATAAAATGTACGTAGTTTTCGCAGCAGATCTCTGGTCTGTGGGTGGCGCGCCCGAGTGCTTACTTCCAGACTTGTTGATGACTCAAATTTTTTGAGTCGACTCAACTCTGACTCACGGCTTAAAGGCTGACTCTGATTCTGACTCGACTCGCTGTGTTGAAAATGGTGAGCCGACTCGACTCAACCCAAATCCAGAAGTGAGCCGACTCAACTCTGAATAAAAATAACATTGAGTCAGAGTCGACTCTGACTCAGAATGGTGGACAAGTATGTACACAAAATGCCCATTTCCTTTCGTAGTACACACATTCCAGTACATTTATTCATGAGATTAACTATTTAATAACTGCACATTTATTTCCATAAAATTTCAATTGCAATGCATTACTTCATGACATAAATTATGTCTGCATACGAATGAAGATAGGTGCTAAATGTAAACATGTGAGTGAGATGAAGGGCCTGGGGGCTTTCATTTTGAAGGTATGTCCTTCATGACTAGTCATAATTGAGGCAATAAGCGAGGTTTCAAACAAAAAGAACAGGACTCAATGTTGGAAAATTTGACATTTTCAGTGGCAATGCCTGCCCCAGTGCATTCTGAAGAATCCTGTGACAAATTAAGCTTCAAAATCAATACTAAGCCGAGTCGAACCGACCCTTTCCATCACCTCAATCAAAAACAAAACAAACAATGAACGATCGCGTCATCCTCCCGAAAAAGCTGTAATGAATACTGCAGATGGCGCACTAAAGACATTACACGAACCTAACCTCCGATGACACAAAAGATGACGATAAATAGCACTTCAAAAGTCACGTGACTTACAAAAACTAAGAAAATAATCTAGCTCCTGAGGCTACAGCCAGACTACAAAATAAAGAAAAGCAGACATATTATGGCGCACAAGGATGGCTTTGTGACTGGTGTGGCGCGCGTGGGTGCAGGGGGTGCTGCTGGAGTGGTATGTTGTGCAGTGGGAGGGCAGCAAATAGGTAAATAATAACCAACATAATTTAAAGAGTGGTGGTTTGTGAGAGACTTGATGTGTAGGGAGAGCCAGGGACAGGACTAAGTTTTACTTTTCGTATACAGAGGACAGTAGGTACAGTGCTGTGTCGTCAGTGTTGATATTATCTACCAGGTGATGTCATCAAACCATGACCATTCAAGAAAGTACTTTGAAAAAACAGCTAATTGAGGCTTTCAGTTTCCGATTTGACCCATTTCAAGGCTTATGTGCAAAACAAGATTTTTGGTATCCTCTATCTGGCGCTTATATTACTTAGTTTTTTTGTTGTTATCAGTCAACCAAAGCAATAAAATAGAAAATAAAAGATATGGCTTCCTAAGAGTGAATTATTGCATGATTATCAGCTTAGGACTTTGTCTGGTGTGCACCCTCAAAGTAGAAAAGTCTGAATGTGTGCCAAATCACATTTTTCTGTATGATTTTGCATGCTATTGCCAAGATTTAATGGAAAATAACTAGTAATTGTGTGTGGTTTTGAAACTGTATATTTTACACAACTTTTTGTTGTTAATGACTGATCCCGGGATGAGTGTAGTGGGGATATAAAAATAATAAAGTACCTACTATTAGTAAATTGCAATATGAAATCTTTCAAAATTAGTCATGAAAATTTCTTAAGTGTCAGCCATGTGATAACATATTTTAAGAAAACAGAGTGTTGAGTCGACTCAACTCCTGACTCACAGCTTAGAGGCTGACTCTGATTCTGACTCGACTCAACTGGTCGAGCACTTAAGTCGACTCAGACTCAACCCAAATCTGGAAGTGAGTCGACTCAACTCTCAAGGAAAACTTGAGCCGACTCAGAGTCGACTCCGACTCTGAGTGGCGACTCAACAAGTCTGCTTACTTCAAGCAACTCTACAAAGACTTTCAGAGCACGGTTTGTGTTTGCCATGCCTGTTTCAAGCGCAGTGAAGAATTCCCTATCAGTATATTAACTCAAAAATAATTTAGAAAAAGCTGCATTTTCGTAATATTGGCCACGGATGGATATATTTATGGACTATGTGCGACATGGTGATTTGGGCGTTTGTCGACCGCAACCTCAGACACATCTACCGAGAGCGGACAAAACTCCGCCATAGAAACACTCCGCCAGAGCAGAGGCTGTTTATATCAGTCCCTCACAAAGAAAAGCTCTGAACTGCTCAGTGAGCTTCTCACCATGAAAGGTAAAGGACTGGTGTGGTCAGCGTTCACACACAACGGGATCCCAGCGTTCAAGCTGTCGCAGTACTCTCCCCCGGTGCGGGTTACATCGGCTCAACAAATCCGGGATCTGTGGAGATGTGCCGGGAGCGGAGAAGTCAGAGGTGGGAGCAGGGGCCTGGACCCGCCTCTGCGGGAGCCGGGCTGTGCACAGTGATGCAGCGGGCCTAAGAAACCGGACGAAAATGCCAAAAATGACTTTCTAGAATTTATATCAAATGTATGCGATGTGCTTGAGATTTGTTTGGAACCCGGAAAAACATCAATATTTTCTTCCGCTAGCGTACCACATTGGTTTCACAGGACCTGAAACTTGAAACTTATTCTGCCTCGCTAAATACGGGTATCTGGCCAAATATAATATCGAGAACTATAACGTTAATAACAGGTGCTCACACCTCGCCATCCATAAAAACGTATACTAGGGTAAAGCTTGGGATATTTTTGACCTTCTGGTTACCAAAATAAGGTTCTAACTGCTCCGGAGAATGCACTGAGTTTGTTTTAATAAGCATATGTTTTGTAACTGAAATTTATAACATACATCATATTTCTTTACACTGGCAAAAAACGCACTGTCAGGATCAGCTAGAAAATCATACCATGTATTCTGGAAAATGACTTGTTTACCTTGGCGGAATCCGTAGGTTGGCAACCGACGGCCGAAAAAAGTTATGACAGCTTTAGTGTGCTTATGTTCTACCCGTAGTCGGCGGGCGGTTGCGGCAATGACGCACGCGGCATCCACCAATCGACGCGTATCATTTTATTTCTCCAATCAAATGGAAAATTTAAATGGGAGAATTTATTTATTTATTTATTTATTTATTTATTCATCTCATATGAGCGACAGGGGCTTGCCCCCAGTAAAAGCTCAAGTCAGTTATACCATCCAGATTCCCTAAAATTACATACATGGCACATGTTAAAACCCAAGTCAAGACAAAAAGTAAATACAAGGTAAGAATAAAAAGATACAAATATACAAAATAAAACTCTAAAAACATTAAAAAATACATATGTAAAGGGCAACAATAAAATACAATGAAATAAAATAAATGGTGCGTTCCTACTGCCTAACATATTTCCGAACTTGAGATTTGAACTGACCTGATGATAATCTAAATGGGTCAGCAAATGGACAGGCAAGCATAAAATCATTAAAAGCTTTGGGCAGCCGACAGTACACACCCCGCCTCACAGTCTCCTTTGTGTACAGTGGTACGCTCAGCAAAGTGCCTGCCATTGCACGTGTTCTTCTTGCTGGCACGTGGAGCGGGAAGCTACCAAGCAGAAAGGCGGAATCGATCTGGGCCGTTAGAATTTTGTGTACAAAAGTAATGTCATATTGCAGTCTTCTCTTGGCTAGACTTGGGATTTTGAAATGGGCCAGAAGTTCATCGTATCCTAGATTTACGGAGGGTTGAGTAGAAACGGATGCTAGCCAGATAAGAAATTTATGCTGAATTTTTTCCAGTCTTTCCAGATGCGTTTTGGCAGACCCACCCCAAATAATACATCCAAACTCAAGAATTGAACGAACATTGGAAAAATATGCCGTCAAAATTGGCTTGGGTTTCAATTTCGAGCTCGCTCTCACTCCTCCCACCGGATGGCCAGTCTGGAGCGACCGAATCATCACACCTAACATCCTGTTTGCTCGACTTACGATTTTATCTATATGTTCTGCGAATGTTAATTTGGAATCCAGCCAAATGCCAAGGTCCCGAATGAAAGTTACTTTTTCTAGGGCGTCGTTTTCAATTTTGTAGATGTTCAGCATCGGTTTCTTCTTCAGAGAAATTGTAAATGATTTGCATTTGGACGGATTAAGCTGCAGCTTCCAAAGATGAGACCAATTGGCCAAACGTGTCAAGTCAGCTTGAAGTAGCTCTGAGTCCTCAGGAGTCACAATTTTATGATACAATTTTACGTCGTCGGCGAAAAGAAGACAGTTCGTTTTAATTTGGTCCGAGAGATCATTGATGAAGAGAGCAAACAGGATCGGTGAGATAATTCCACCCTCCGGCGTTCCAGAGCGCACAGGTGTCCACTCAGAAAATTTTCCATTAACAACTACGCGTTGCTTTCGATTTGTGAGGTAAGAAGAGAGCCAATTGAGGGCGGCACCTGAGATTTGATAGGAGTTTTGTAACTTATGAAGCAGTAATTTGTGGTTGACACTCTGGAACGCCGAGGAGTAGTCGGTGTATATAACGTCAGTTTGATGACCAGATGAGATCGCCTCCCACGCCGTTTTTAGAAGACAAGCTAAATTTGTATCACAAGAGCGGCGTGGGACAAAGCCGTGTTGGTTTGGGGCCAGGACCGGTTGAACGTGAGAGATTAGTACGTCACATACACAGCGCTCCAGAATCTTGCCGAACAGAGGGGTGAGTGAGATAGAGCGGTAATTTGAAGCGAGTTTTTTAGAGCCCTTTTTGTGCACAGGAACGATGTTCGCTTCCGCCCACCTGCCCGGAAAAGCTCCCCGCTGAACACTCATGTTGAACAAGATGACCAAGGGAGTTACCAATTGTTCACTACATTCTTTAATAACACGCGCACTAATGTTATCCGGCCCACAGGCTTTGTGAGCCTGTAACGATGTGAGTGCGCGGCGAACATCTCCTTCAGTCACCACAAAACGATTCAGAAGTGGCAGGTCAAATACCGGAGGAGAAGGATACACTTGTACATGAGGCTCAGTGAATTTCCTAGCGAACGCTTGGTTCAGGAGATTTGCCCGCTCTACATCGCCATGAACCTCAGTGTTGCCGTCCAACATCACAGACAGGGTTATTTCCATTACCCTGTCAATTTTTCTCTCAATATTACAATTTTTGCACGAAAAACAGACAAGCCATATGCAGAGAAGACTGAAGCACAGCACTTTCAGGTACAATAACGTTCTCCGACTGTCTTTGCTTAACCATTCATATGCAGCAAATAGCAATTTCCGGCATGTGTTATTTAAATAAATTTATTCTTCATTCGAAATCACAACACACCTAGAGTTAACCACGTGTGCATCGTCGCACATTGCTGGCGGCATAACAGAGCAGCTATGCTGATGCCGACTTCACTTTTGCGGCCGGCACTTCCATTACAGAAACATCGTCCATGCAGTGCCAGCGCGCCGCTGGCTGGTTCCAGCAGAAGGCGGCGTAGTGGCCGGTCTGGGCGCTGCCATGGTGCTCTTCTACAGCCTAGAGATCATATACAAAGCTGCCAGAGAACTCCGAAGGCCTGTTAACCAATATACTGAGATCGAGGTCACTAAGAGGAAAAGAAACATGAGTCTGTGTCTTGTGCAAGGCGTTTTCACTGTAGGAAAACCGCTTCAGGTGTATAATCACCACAGGTGGCAATCGATCGATGCCAAACTTCTTGTAGGCGTCCTGTTGCCGCTGACAATTTGAACATGTCTAGCCTGAAATGTGATCGCCATGAATGTACCGCTCGATAGATTGGTGGAGACTGATTTGTGCCAGTGGGTCCGGATTTGGAGGCAGCGGTAGCGACAGCGGAGTAAAGTTCTCGAACGTGACAGATTCGTAGCTGCAAATGGTGCAGAGAAGCACAGACTTTTCCTGCTGGCCTGCGGTGCACCTAACCTGCGTTTAGGCGCCTCCCTAACCTGCGGTGCAACGCTTCGCCTTCGTCGGCTGCGGCTGCGCCGCGCCGCCTCAGGCTCCGGTCCGCGAGTTTCACTCGCGGACACCAGACTTGTTGAGTCGCGACTCAGAGTCAGAGTCGTCTCAGAGTTGACTCCAATTTCGCCTGAGTCAGAGTTGAGTCGACTCACTTCCAGATGTGGGTTGAGCCAGAGTCGACTCAACTGCTCGACCAGTTGAGTCGAGTCAGAATCGGAGTCAGCCTCCAAACCGTGATTTAGAGTTGAGTCGACTCAACACTCTATTTCTTAACATATGTGAGCACATTTTAGACATTTTGGCTGACATTTTACCAACTTTTACAACTAATTTTCAAAGATTTCATATTGCTATTTGGCAATAACAGGTTAAATAATTTTTTCATATCCACACTAGACACATGCAGGGATCAGTCATTAACAAACATGAACTATGTAAAATATAGTTTCAAAAGCATACACATTTGTTAGTTATTTTCCATTGAATCTTAGCAATAGTAATAATGGGCCCCTGTGGTCCACTTGGAACTTCTGTGTCCGCGACTGGGCCCATCACGATAATTTCAGACATATTGTAGCAGAAGCCAGTCCCTACTAGGAAAAATGTCACACCATGCCTAATGTTCAAACCTGCCCGACCGCGCAGATTCGGGTAAGGTAGGTGCTTCAAACGCGGAACATTTGTTTTGTCGGTCAAATAAAATCCCTTGTATGTTTCAGAACCTGATAACTAGGTCATATGTAAGGCTTGGCCTTAAAACAACAGTTCTTGACTTTTTAGATGCCTCAGATCAAAGTGAAAAACTGCATGCGACATCGTAAACTGGAGATTTTTATATCTACCCTAGCCTTAAAATCAGTAACCCCAGAAAGTCCGAATTTAAGGAGGGGAGGGGGCAGAGGGCACCATACGCGTTTCAAAACATTTATTGCCAGAAAAGGTCATGTTATTAGTGCTACAATTTCTGACTTCAGGGGGAGGGCGGCACCAGGCCCCGGTCCGCCCCCCTCCCCAGCTCCACCGCTAGTGCTTGAAATCAAACCTGAAAGCAGTCTGGGAATAACTGATAGCCATCATGGCAAATATTTCCAATAATAGCCTGCATGAAATATCTAGAATGGTCTTGGAAAAGCTGATGAGCCCGAACAGTCCTGCCTTCCGAACCATACCCACCCTCCCGTGAACTTTTGTGAGACTCACAGCCTGAAAGCAAAGAGCTATTCGATATAGGATAATTTGCTATAGGAACGATTTACTATAGGACAAATTTATTACACGCCATTTGTCACGTGGAGGTTCATTATGGTTAATTTACCACAGTTTACAGTTCAATAGAAACACATTCGCATCATCCCGTTTGTTGCGCTACGTCACAGTATATTCTCGCTTGGAAAATAATTTCTTCATCGAGTAAATCGTCGACTTGCCTGATACTATCCAGTCAAACTACGACATCATCCTTTTGGCTTCTCCCCAGATCGTCAATTTTTGCATTTTGCTAACGTTGCACGAGTTCTCGTGAATACTACTGCTTCGCGTTTCCATTTGAGCGGAAACCATATGTGTTATTAAGAAAGTTAGGGAACTTTGTAAGATTTATCTTCAGGACACGGTGCCAGCGCAAGTATGTAAGACGCTGATACGGGGTTATGGGCATTAGCCATCTTTTGACCGTATTCATAAAGAAATCTAATAATAATTACAATTCAACGAAAAATTATCTATTCATGGAACGCCCTGAAATATTTAGATACTTCACCGTGTTCTGTTTTTGTGCTTGTGTAAGGACTTCCCCATCAAAAAGAGCAGAGTGGGGAGAGAAGAGGGTGCCTCGTGTTCTGCTATCTTAGACAGCTAACCCGCTACAATTTTCAAGTGTTTAAAACATTTCTACTCCATTCTATAAATATCGGAGTCGCATGGTTTCGAACCCGGCTCTTCAACTGAGGAGACAATGCCATAACCTTGTTGCCAACTCGCCGCTCCGCCCAAGCGCCCCGACAGGCTGGCGTCAGCCTCGGAGTTTCGCTCAGTCCCACACCCGCTCCACCGAGCTGTTAGCAATGCTTCTCTAATCCCCTGCCCCAGGCTAGTTCATACCTTACCGCAGCCCAACCCATTCGGTTCAAGCATTGACCTTGAAGTGTGCAGCACGTAGAATTTGCTACGGGCGCGTTACTGTGCCGGGTGCGCAGCCATGCGTAAACGTAGTAGTCATGTGGCCGTGCTCGGCGCAGAGGAGGGTCCTATTTCAGAAGCGCTGCCAAGTCCAGTGAGGCCTGCTTCGCTGGGAGGCGGCCGAAAACTTTTTTGTAAATATCATCCTCATTATGAAGTTGTCAAGTGTGCATGGGCATTAACCCTCGCCCCGCCGGGCGGCCATGGATGGCCCCCTAAGCTTTTTCTCAGGATGGCAGAAAAATGACGGGACGCAGTGCCACGGTTAAGGGCTCTATCTCTCCCCCATAATTTTCCCACCATCTTTGAAACTTTTTTCCCTGGGTCATCCAAGGTCAGGTCACCAGTCGAGGTTAACCAAGATCACCTCACTTCAACTTTTGCGCTCTATAAGAGCTATATTTCTTAGTCGATCGATTTGAAACTTCCTACACTTTAAGATCTCTCCAGGGTGTACAAGGTGTTTATCCGGGATTTTTCGATTTCGTGACCTGAGGTCAGGTGACGAGGTGGGGAAAAGCTGTCTTATGATCAGTGCCACGTCACAAAAACGATTGCAAATGCTCAGCTTGCTCAGAAAAGTTTTCTTGGACCACCTTTACGGATCCCAGGGGCCATATTTTCCTTTGGCTTCTCCAAAGTCATCCAAGGTCACCAGGGGTCAAAAACAGTATTTTAACATTAACTGTTGATCTAATTAAGCTAGAGCACGGAATCAAACATTATCGTGTATGTCTCGTCACTGGCTTTCATTTGATATACGGGAAGGTTACTTTCTGACTTTTCGTGACCTCAGGTCATATTAGGTCACGAGGTGACCTCTGGAGGTCAAACTTCTGGCGGGAGGCCATTACGTTCCACATAGCGAAAAAGGTCTGCCCATTTCCTACCAAATGTACTTTACCAGATCTCAGGAGCACTAATGTCATAAGAGTTATGCCCAGTTTTCTTAAGCATTGCATATTTTAGTGAAAATAGCCTCTCGTGACCTAACTTGACCTCTGGAGGTCAAACCATTGACCTGAGCGCTTACACATAAGAAGTAATTTCTTACTGAATTCACGCAAGCTTTCTATTGCACTTTGCAGATTTGCGCTAACCGCCATATTTTTTGGAGTTTGAGGGGGCCATCGATGGCCCCTGGTGGGGCGAAGGTGGCGCCGGACCCCCGGTGGGGTGCGGGTTGAATAGATACCTACGGTTGAAACGCACACTCCGGTGGTTGATTTGCAAGCTCAAAACTGGTCGAGCCTAGTGTGCACAGATTCAATTGCAGGGAAGTGTACCTGTACCTGAGCCTGCCTATAGTAAACACGTGCATTGACGCTGGTCTGAGCCGCCTTCGCTTTGACAGGGGAGGGCGGGTACCCGCCCCCTAAGATATCAAGAACCACGCTAGATAGCGAAAAACGGTAAACGGTGTTGGGTAGCCCATCCACTTTTCTATCGAAAATAGTCGGACCATTTTTTTTCAGGTCACATCTAAGGTCACTAGAGGTCAATACATGCCGTCATAGGGATAACATGCAGACGTAGGTTTTTGGTGAGCAAGTAAAGATAGAGGAAAACAATTTTACATCATTAGAATCCTCGCAGCAAGCCGAATCCAATTATGTATAATATGACCTTGTTAGGTCAAATCAGGTCACATAGGGAATTTGACCTGACCTGAGGTCAGGGCAAAGTCAAACTATGTAAAATTAATATCATAAGAACTGCAAAGACCAGGAAAATATAATGGTGTTAAAATAAACGCTCTCTCACCATCCATTACTAATTTAATCAGTTAAAACCATTTTTCCCATGTATTTCCAAGGGAGAGGTCATGGTTTGTATCTGACCTTAGTTATACCGGAACACATTTTAGACAACTCGGTGGTTCCATTATGTGATATGAGTTTTAATCGGATAAGTTCACCCTTTTCTGACTTATGCTGTCCTAAACTTTTTTAGGTCAAGTCATTTGACCTGTTACTGGTGACCTGACCTGAGATGACCTAACGTTAAAATTTTGTAAGAAGTCGTAAAAATGATCAGGGAAAAAGCAGGCAAAGTACGGTGGCGATACGCGCCGCCGTTTTTCTGCTATCTCTAAAAAACACAAGGGGCGGGCAGAGGTCAAGAATCTCGTCAACTCACCTACGCTCGTGGGTAGCCAAATGAGGTTCAAGGACCAGAACTTAGGTAGCCAATCACGGAGAATTGACCGAGATCAAGATTTGCACTTACCAGCACAAAAAAGTATTTCCAAGATCTTACCGCCACGTAAAAAGAACTACCCATAACATGTCAATGCTACCTTGACTGATTTTAGGTAGCATTATAACTATTAGTGACAGACGACACAAATTAGTGACAAATAATTTCTATTTACTCCCTCGCGTTATTTGACAGCTAAGTTAGAGATAGGTAGGTAACCACATCGGCAACGAAATTGGCCCATGTTAAGCCGTGAGCGAAAGGTACTCTAAATTACGATGGCATGAGAACGGTATTGTTCATTCTCTTTTATGAATTTGACCATTTATTTTAAACAAAAAGGGAAAACTTTGAAGTCTATATCAGGATTAATAGTGAAACTACTCTGCATAGGATAGTAACTCCACTGCTTACGTTGTACTTGAGGACCCGTTTCACGGAATTAGAGATGGTCTGATGGCCAGTCCGGCAACGAAAATTACGATTAGGGACCGTCAGGTCGCCACTTGGGTAACCACAAGGTTTTGCGTTTCTGGCGCGCGAGTAGCGAGAAGAGTACAGTCAGAAATACGTGTGTGTTGGTGTTGAAGCTGCTGTGTGGGTGTGGGTTTGGCGCGGGAATTCGGAGATGACGTCGAGGTGGCTGGTATGATATGAGGCTGTAGATTTTGGACTAAATCAGAATACGTTTTGTTGCCAGTGGTAAAACCACTACCAATTCTTATATATTATGCCGCAGCCAGAGAAACGTAGGACAAAGTGAAGTCTGCTAGATCTCAAAAGCCCAGGAGAGTTGTGTGGTTTTTAAGGGCGTCAATTACAGCACACATTTCAATCAAGCTCATGCGAGATATCCAAACCGTAGACCTGCAGAGATGAGAGTTGCAAAGTCTGGCTTTGCACCTAGAAAAATGCATGCTGTTTGGTGCCCATGAAGTCAGTTAAACTGCAGGTAGCTTTCTTTGGTGCCTACCTAAGTCAATTTTATCAAATGCTTAGCAAAATTGTGATGATTCCACAAAAGTTTCCATCGAGCAGGTGAATGTGGTGATGCTCATTGATCTGCTTCAATCTTTTTAGGATTTGCTGGATGATGGTTGTGGTATTAGGAGTTACTTTTCCTCTGGCTGAGTACCTATATGTGGTTGCAGGCATTGGATATCTTTAAATTATATGTATTCCTTAAAAAAGTAAATTAAATGTATCCTTCAAGTAGCTTAAGTCTCAGCATGCTGACTGCTGCAGTCAAATGGGGTTGACTGCTATCTTAGCTATGATGATCTAAGCAATGACTGATCATAGCAAGGAGTTGCAGTAAGGGTACTAGATTCTGACAGCACATATTATGTTTTCATTTATTTTTGTATTAGGTATTTGATAACACTTTTGACTGATTAATATACACAGCTAATGGACACATGCTTGTATTACAGCACATACAACTTGTAATCACTGCACAGATACTTAACCTTTCGCTGATTGCTACTAAGAGTATGCTATATGTAATTCATTAGTCTCCAAATCACTGTAAATTTACCTCCTTTTATACTTTCACCTATTGAGAGTAAATTTTTACTCACTAAGATATATTTACTGGGAGAAATTTAAACCCTCTGTTCACGCAAAAGTTAATTTCACTTCAGGTAGCCATGTTGGTGGTATCAAGGATATGTGGGTAGCCAACCTGAGATGTTCTTGACCTCTGGGGGCGGGTACCCGCCCCCACGTCAATGCGCGTGTTAATCGCTATTGAAAAGCCCGTTATCACAACTCGTGGCTCTCGGTGGGTGTATTACGTGATATGAAAACATTTTTTGGGCTTATCGACGCACCAACTGCCAGGGTCATATGGCGTCGTCAACTCTTTCCCTGTTGGAAGGGTTTCTTGAGAGCCAGCTTGCTCCTTGTTCAGGGAAGCCGCCGGGCCTTGAACCCGGGTCGGCTGAATGGAAGCCAGCTACGGTGACCACTCCACTACCGCACCCCCGATATGAAAACATTAGATCAGTAGATAACTAAACCTGTTTTCACTGGTGCCATTCGAAGTTGTTCAGATGAGGTCACTTGCTCTTGTCTGGTGACCTGACCTGAGATAGCATTAACTGTAAATTTTGAGCAAAGTCAGGCAATCAATCAAGAAAAGGGTGTGCGAAAAACGACTGCGCTTTGCGCTGCGCTTTTCTAGGGCCGTCAGAAAAACCCGACGAAGGGATGTTCAAACGTCCTCCCCGGGCGAGGATTGATGGAATGGTAAAGTCCTCTGCTACTCTGGGAAGGGCCATTCAAATCCTAATGGAAATTAATTTTTTCTGATAGTTAGCTTTCTGAGATCAGGCAGAGTTTTCCCTTTTAAGAGCACATGTTAGAAAAATTCAGAGCAGTATTAACTACTTTTTTATAAATAAAACCTCAATTCATGTTTCCATTCCGCCTTTTGTTTCAAAGTCCATTCCCATCTCCAGCTCCCTTACTCCTAATGGTAAGTAAGCTTCTCCAGGCCGGAACATTTGCCGAAAGCTTTCACCATGAAGCTCCAGCAGGCACTTGCCATATTTCATTACGGAAAAATACTGGAAAAGTAACAGAGAGACGCCAATGGCAAATGGATTCATGAACACTCCACTACACACATGCTCGGCGGTAACTGTGATATGGACGGCACCTGTGCCTGTGCCCTTCCCGCTGGGGTCTCGGCTCGCCCATGCAGCGGTTGTGAATGACATGTCCCGGTGAGTTGGTGCCGAGCGCCGGAGGGACCGGGTGACGAGATCGGGCGGACCGGCCGTTGCCATGGGGTAGGGGCCTGGTGACATGGGTGTTTGTATGATCTTGTGTGCTTTGTAATTTGTTCGTATTCTTGCGAT
Source organism: Lepas anatifera (assembly GCA_034440635.1). NCBI lineage: Eukaryota > Metazoa > Arthropoda > Thecostraca > Lepadidae > Lepas > Lepas anatifera. Next base: position 22,652 of record JAOTON010000527.1, on the reverse strand, counting down.
TGCTGAACGACATAAAATTCCGTAAGTTGAAAAAAACTTCAGATACAGTGCGAAGAAAGGAGGGTTTTCATACTTTGAGGAGAACAAATGGACCCCTTAGGTGGGGAAAATCTGACAAATAGAAGTTGACGTAGCAAGAGTGTAAGCAACCGGCTTCGATATAGGCTGGGTCAGCTTCACAGGGCCGTTTGGCGTGATTCAGAGCTGAAAACTGTTTAATATGAACCTTAACATCAGTCTGGATGGAAGACAGATGAAGTGAAAACTCGTAGGTAGAAAGTTGTGGTTCTTCATATATAATCTTAGAAGTGACAACCTAGGGCTAGATGAGGGAATATAGACTTTGGGTTGTGCTTCGCCTGTGAAAAAAATGCGGTCGTATTCAGCGTTCCGTGGCTCTTTAACCCAGTCACCGAAAGATGACGGTATGTCGAACTCACTTTAGACCGTGAGACACCATCCAGTTGGTTTACCGGTATAGTCTGCTTCGCTATAGTCTGGCTTGTGAGTCTCCGCAGCTCCAGCATTTCCCTGGCGGTCCTCCACTGCGGCAGCAGCTCCGTCTGCATGACGCTTTATGAATCTACTGTCAGCAGAGTTTTTGTACACTGGCTTGAATGAAGGATCTAATAATCCGATCGAGACCCTTCCTTCACTTGTCCATTCCGGCATTTGAAGTGAGTAACAGGTTTCTTTGAGATATGGAGAGATTTGACGATACCAGTTCACGCCTGATATGCCGGAACCATATCCCTAAGTCAGGAGTGTAACTTTGTATACTTTTAGGGGTGTGCAAGCACCCCTAAAACTTTTGAAAGCAACCCTAAACTTTCAAAGGCACCCCTAAAACTCTTCTGGACATTCTAATAGGACTCATGCCAGGATTATGTAGCAATTAAATAGAAAGTGTCAGAGATTCGGAGCTCTCTTGTAACTTTTCATCTGGAGAGATCATTTCGGACTTAAAATATTACTTAAGTGATCTGAAGGTTTCATATAACCGCATGAGGTCATACTTAGACGGTGCGAGTAACCATGGAAATTAGGTAGCTGCCACTTGCGACCAAAGCCGAAAGAGCGCGTTTTCAAAAATGTTAACTGCCGTGTCGCCGTTGTCTCAGAAGCAGTACCATCGAAGGAAGCTAGACTCGTCGTCGTTTCCTTGATCATGTCTTCCATAAAGAAAAAAACAAAGTTCACTGCTGGACTTCTCCAAAATGCCACGTTGCATGCTACAATTTCTTCCTGAATTTATTTAGGCTGTATGTAGATCAGAACTGTCCATAGCTGCTAATGCTATACGTACCAAAGCAGGGTCAAAAAGGTAACATGTGGTAGCTGTGCATCTACTCAAACTTGTTAGGAAGAGGAGGGAAATCAGGGTCAATATCTGGGAAACGTAGCTTGTACTCAACCTTCGCCCCTCTGGGAGGAGCATCTATGGTCTCAATAAGGTTTTTCAAGGATAGCGGAAAAACGGCGGCGCTGCGCCGCCGTATTTTTGCATATCTCTTCCTTGATCAATTGCGCATCTTTAAAAAAATGAGTATGGTCATGTTAGATCAGGTCATCAGGCCAAGGCAAGTGAATTCATCTAAACAAATTTAGGACTGCATTTCTGCAATAAGTAAGGTAAAGTTAAAGTTAAGAAGTAAAATTACTTATAAGTAGGAACACGTTTAACCTAGCAATCCGACACTTATACATCATGATGGGCCACCGGGGCTACAACATATATTCAGGGTTTTTGGAAATCGGTGAGATATTCTCATTCACGGGTCCCCTCTTCAATCAAAATACATGATAATTTGTGTAAAATGGCTATACTTCGGTTCATATTGCTTACGCCTCGTCCTTCGGGGACCGATTCGATGCCCCTCGTTATTTTTCGCGATGACACACAAACAGTTCGGTTTGGTCCAATGCTCCGTGGAAATTGCATAACAAATTAATTTGACACATCTTGACCAAATTTCAAGCCAATGTCATGTCAAGAGGTCACCAAGTTATGATATCATTTTTAAGCCCATGAAAGGTAATTTTTGTCCTAAAAATAAGTCTGAAAAAATCGGGTTTTACTCAGCTTCTAGAAAAGCTAAATGAAGTTTACGTAAAAAGAGTAACGAGACATACACGCTGACGTTTGATTCTGCGCTCTAGCTTGATTAGGTCAAAAGCTACCGTCAAATAGCCTTCGTTGGGGCCATGACGTGGGAACATACTAAAATTGGGATAAGGCAGAGAGTAACTTATATATAAAAAGAGCGGGGAGTGGTGCGGTCAACTAACATAATGAAACTAACCTATTTTCTGGTGTGTTCAATCGGACAAAATTAGGTTATGACCGCACAGGTATGGAAGGGCACTCCTGCCTACCTATTTAAGTGGGTAGTGGGCATAAAAATTACTGTTTTCGACCCCTGGTGACCTGTGACGACCTTAAATAGGTCAAATGGAAAATATCGCCAATGGGATCCGCGAAAGGGTGATCAAGAACGCTTTTATGGGCAATCTGAGCATTTGCAATCATTTTTGTTACTTTTAGATCATACGACAGTTTTTCCCCATGTTTTTTCTTCAATTTTTCTTGTTTATTGCTTATTATTCGCGAGCAACCACAAGCCAGGGCCCACTTACGGCTGAGGTAATTGATTAAAACCGTGAGAGATTAAAATTATTAAAATGGGAGAAGTCACCTCGTGAACTGACCTCAGGTCACGAATCGAACAATCCCGGATATACGTTTTGTAGACCCTGGAGGGGCAATGAAGTGTAGAAAGTTTCAAATTGATCAGCCAAGAAATGTAGCTATGGTAAAGCTCAAAAGTTGAAGTGAGGTGACCTTGGTTGACCTGACCTAGTCTGACCCGGTGTAAACGATTTCAGGACTGATGGGAAAATGATGTTGTGAGAGGTAGAGCCCTCAACCGTGGTGCTGCACCTCGTTGTTTTTCTGTTATTCCGAAAAAAACCTTAGAGGGGCCATCGATGGCCTCCCGCTGAGGGGTGAGGGTTAAAGAACAGTCTCCTTAAACCAGGCGCGTCGGAACGTTTTCAAAAGTGGGGGGGGGCACATCCGGCCAAATCCGGCCACGCGTTCTCAACCCTGCCAACAAGAGCTTTATGTGAACCCCTACATGATTTTTAAAGTGACCAGAAATCACCCTTTTAACTCTACATTTCGCCTATCATACAACTCTCACGAGAAAATGGCTTGTCTATCACAAATCACTTCGGCACATGAAGCTCCCCTTATCAAATAAGTGTTCAATGCTTTGTTAGCCCAACAACAATGTAACACCATAGATAAGCTTTTAATGGCGGTAAAATTCAAACAGGTTGTCTGCGCGCTAGTTTTTTTTAAAGAGACCAAAAACTCCTGGTTTCACCGCGTTTGCAGCTTTTCAAGCTTTTGGATTTTTTGAACTTTTGATGAGCAGGGAGCTTAGAGCACAGGCGCAGGAAGTATTTTTAAGTTGTGGGAAAGGGTCGTCGACGTTGGTGGGGCCAAAGGTGACTCGTTCTATCGCGTGATTTGTTACCAAAAACAAGTCACGAGAACGGCTGGAAACTGGTGGGCACTGCCCTCACAGTCCGAAAGTTAGGGTTGCAGCCGCCACCACGGTTTTGGCGTATGGCTCAAAACATGTCGAGTCACTGGCAGATCCAGGGGAAGGGGCATTAGGGTCATGCTCCCCGAAACGCTCAAATTAGGGGGCCAACATACTTTTTTGATCCGCAGGGGAACAGAGTGGAGTGCAAATAAAGCAAGAAAGAAGTCATTAGAGATGTTTGGACAGAATTTGCCGCCCCGGTAGCTCAGTTGGTAGAGCGTTGGGCTCCGGCCCGCTGCTCAGAAGCATGTAGTGGCAGTGCATGTCCAGGCTCGGGATCGGTTCCCCTGAGACACTTCAGCGCTCAATAGTTTACCCGACGTAGGTCGGCTGGCAACTGACTGGTGAGAGGGTGACCTGAAGGGGGCGGCCATCCCTGTGCTTTGTGGAACGTCAAGCTTTGACTTCTAAATTAACCCTTCATTGTGGGAGTTGCTCGTTCAGGTGGTGGGGTTGGGGTCTCCGTGACAAGTCCCGTGATGACTTTAGTCAGACTCCGACTCCATCAGCCGCACTGGGAACAACTTGCACAAAATTTATATACAAAATTAAGGTTGTTACCTCTTTTAACGTTTTTCATCCCCCAACACCGCCAGTAAAATGTTATGGGTCGGCTAGGAAAAACACCCCTAAACATTTTCCAGTTACAAGTTACACCCCTACCGTAAGGTGGCCCATCATACCTACAGAACATCACGAACTCTCTAACTGTTAGACTTCCGGCTTCAATTATATTATATCTTTCCATGTTATGTTCGCCAGCACATGGCGGACATAATGACATAATACATAATACAGCACATGGCGGACATAATAGTGGAGACTGGCTCCGACAAATGAAGTTTTATCTCGATGGCGATTATACAATTACTGTTATATCAGCTCGTTAATTTTGGTACGGTTGATGTTTGGTAACAATTATATATTCTTGGAGGTAGCGAGCGGATGCGCCTCGGGCAGCAGCGACCCCTCCAGGTAGTATGCCACCTTCCTTTACCCTCATCCATCCTTATACTTCCCGTCTCCTTCCATAGTTTCCATTATTTCATGTTCATTACGACAGCACTTGAAAAGCCACCACCTGTGTGGAAGTGTGTGCAGCTAATACAAGGTCAAATTGGAGTAATCAAACTCAATAAGTTACTTTGCATCGCTACTCTGAAAGGAAACAAGTACTGAGGCATGAAACACTTCCTGTGTTCACTTTTCAAGACCACCCTCCCCCGCCCCCTCCAACGATCAGCAGGCCTTTAGAAAGAACAACCTTTTGCAATGACTGTAATTTCACAAACTCATTACTTTAAATATGGCTTAAACGACAGAGAGGCATTTGCATGGATTAGTCTGCAACAAACTTTGAAGCTAAATGAAGTCAGTGGGGATGGGGTAGGGCGCCTTTCCGGATCCACCGGCAGAAGTTTTGGTGCGGGATTGAGAAGGGCCGAGCGTCAAGAGGTCAGATAGGCCTAAACAACAATGATTCCTGTATTCAGGTATTGGGCTGCTACTTCGTGTTCCCTTTGCATTCGGCATGCCCAGCATGGTCTTAGGCCACTGGTCAGCCGGCCGGCTCTGCAATAATTGTTGGGGCTTATCGACGCACCAACTGCCAGGGTCATGTGGCGTCGCCAACTCTTTCCCTGTTGAAAGGGTTTCTCGGGAGCCAGCTTGCTCTTTATTCCGGGAAGCCGCCGGGCCTTGAACCCGGGCCGTCCGGTTCTGTCTGTGCCACCGCACTGTAGACGTGTGTGCGGCAGCTGCACCGCCCAACGGATGCATCCAGTGCAAAAGGTTAACATGGCACCGGTGTGGTTGCCGGTCTTAACACGCACATTGACAGAGGGGTTGGGAACCCGCCCCCTCGGATTTTTGGGAGATAGCATAAAGACGGCGGCGCGTAGCGCCGCCGTATTTGACATACCTTTTTTCTAATCATGTTTACAACTTCTGTCAAAATTTTAAGGTTAGGTCATCTCAGGTCAGGTCACCAGTACAGGACAAGTGACCTGACCTCAAAAAAAAGTTTCAGATAGCATAAGTCGGAACAGGGAGAGCTTATTCGATTGAAAATCATATCAAATAATGGGCCTACCGAGTTCTCTAAAATACGTTCCGGTATTTTTATATCAATGACCTAAGGTCAGGTACGATCCATGACCTCTCCATTGAAAATACATGGGAAAATGGTTTTAACTGAATAACTTAGCAACGGATGGTGATAGAGCTTTTATTTTTAATGCATTATACTTGCCTTGTCGTTGCAGTTCTAATGATATGCCTTTTACCTAATTTAACTTTTGACCTGTATGTATAATATGACCTTGCTAGGCCAAATAAAGGATTATATATATATATATATATATATATATATATATATATATATATATATATATATATATAGTATAATATGACCTTGCTAGGCCAAATAAAGGATTTGACCTGACCTGAACTCAGGTCAAATCCAACCAGGTGAAAAGTTAAATTAGGTAAAAGGCATAACATTAGAATCATATATGTATATACATATATCATTCGATTAGGCTTGCTGCGAGGATTCCAAAGGCTTAAATTGTTTTTGCTATCTTTACTTGTTCAGATGTAATGACCGAAAACCTTCATTTACATGTTATCCCTATGACGGCATGTTTTGGCCTCTAGTGACCTTGAATGTGACCTGGCAACACATAGTTCAAATATTTTCGATGAAGAAGTGGATGGACTACCCAACGCCGTTTACCGTTTTTCGCTACCTAGCGTGGTTCTCGAGATCTTAGGAGGGCGGGTACCCGCCCCCTGTCTAAGCGGAGGTGGCTCATACTCCCGTCAAAGCACGTGTTAAAAATGAGAATTAGGTAAAATTACTTCAATCAGCTCTTCCACCGACCCCTAAGACCCAACCTCTCCATTTGAAATACGTTGAGAAAACAGGAATTGGGCTGTATTTGTGTACATACAGCTGAAAATACCTTGGGTATTCTCCAAACCGTAGTATCCTGGGCCACTTTCCAGGTTCATGCTGCAATTTTTGACCTGTGACCTCTGAGAGGTCATCTAGGGCTACTTAAGCAGTTTTCAGACTTGGGTCAATAACTTTGCAGGAAATGATGATACCGCCTTTATTTTGATATTATTACGTTTTGATTGCCATTGCAAGTCAATTGATATGCATATTGACTATGCTAGGTCGGAAAGTGACCTTGACCTGACCTGAGGTCAGGTCATGTTTACCTTTTGCGTTTTGACCTAGCATAGTCATATTATACATCATTTGATTTGCCGAGACGAGAGGAAGCGAATGGTGCCTAAAAATAATTCTAAATCAACTCTGTCAGACGCTAGAGCCCACAAACCCTGTCCTAACATACAACGTCCTTTGACCTGTCATGACCTCAATATATACCTGAGCCAAAAAGTGACCAAAGTAGTTTCCTCATGATTTTTTTTAGCTATTTACCAGTCTTAACGTCTTTTTCGCTTTTCCGCATAGGAACTGAGCTGGAGGGAGGGGTGCTCAAACAACACCCCCACCAGGGCGAAGGTGGTTCGGAGGCCCACCGGTGGTCGGGTTAAGTGAATATTTACGAGCATTTCAGTAGAGGGGGCACTGAAAGCTACTAAACCCATAACAAAGAACATGAACCCTGACCAACTGCCCTTACCAAAAGAAGACTATTTAAAATTGCTTAAAATGTGCATGAATTTCGATGGCTTCACATTCAACTCGGATAAGTACCCTCAACACAGTGGCCTTGCGATGGGTTCACCGCTAAGCCCGGTAGCTGCATGCCTGTTTATGGAATGGCTTGAAAAACATCATTACCTAGGGATAATTGGATCAAATGTGATCTGGGCCCAATGTGTCGATGACATATTTTTGTAGTCCCCACTGGTATGAACTTAGAAACTAAACTCTATCAATTGAACCCATTTTATCCTAAAACCCAGTTCACCATTGAAAAAAGAACATGAAATAACTCTGGTTTTCCTTGACACATATATTTTTAGGAATGACTAAGGAAAATTAACCCTTGCCCCACCGGGGGGCATCGATGGCCCCCTAAGGTTTTTTCGATATAGCAGAAAAACGACGAGACGCAGCACCGCGGTTGAGGGCTCTATCTCTCACCCCATCATTTTCCCACCATCCCTTAAATGTTTTAACCCCAGTTCATCCAAGGTCAGGTCACCAGGCGAGGTCAACCAAGGTCACCTCACTTCAATTTTTGAGCTCTATAAGAGCTACATTTCTTGGTCGATTGATTTGAAACTGCCTAAATTTCATGGCCCCTCCAGGGTCTACAAGGTGTATATCCGAGATTTTTCGATTTCGTCACCTGAGGTCAGGTCACGAGGTGACCTCTCCCGTTGAAAAAGCATGGGGAAAAGCTGTCTTATGATCTAAAAGTCACAAAAACGATTGCAAATGCTCAGCTTGCTCAGAAAAGCGTTCTTGGACACAATTCTTTCACGGATCCCAGGGGCCATATTTGCCCTTTGACCTCTTTAAGGTCATCCAAGGTCACCAGGGGTCAACAACAGCATTTTGACAATAACTTTTGACCTAACTAGCTTGAGCGCTGAAACAAACATCATCGTGTATGTCTCGTCACTGGCTTTCCAGGGGTCTAAAAAGTGATCTTGTGGTCGCCGACTAAAATCCAAGCTTCTTAAATGGTCGCCGAACCTAATACTACATGTATTACAAAATGGTCTTAAAAGTGGTATAAATATGGCTATAGGGAAGCACTGGCGAGTGCAAGGGGGAAGGTTCCGATAAAATATAGATATAAAAAACCTATAAAATATAGATCGGGTTTCTCGATATCGATGACCTAAGCCAGAATCAAGTCATTACCTAAGTGATTCCATGAGATTATAATTCAGTATTAAAGTCAAAGTTATGATCTGAAAGCAACAAAATAATACATGCTGGCCCTTAACCCTAGCCCCGGTGACCAGCATGAATCACCTATGAACCTCCCCTGGTGGGAGGGGGTTAAAAATGACACCCTCGATCTCGGAAACGAAGAAAGATAGAAGCGGAAAAAGCGATCGAAAGGTCGTCGGAAATGCAATCGGCGTTACTCCCGGAATTTTTGCAGAAGGTCAATACTGTGGTCACCAGAGGGGAATAATTCATATACGTCAAAATGTATCAAATGCAGTGCTCTATAAAACCTTGCTTATCTCCGTACGCAAAATAGCCGGAACCACTTTCTCAACGCTATTCGACAAAGCCGGACCAGCTCTTTCACTAAGGCAACAACCATTTTCATATCGGTTCAAAGGCTAGGGCGCAACAGGACACTGAATATTGGGGATGTTATCACATAGCTTCAAGTTATAATAGGAAGAACGCTCGCATTGGGCGTGATATGTCGGACCTAAAAGCCAATGTTGTTTAGTGATCAGTCATTTATACGCACTACGCAGTCATGAATACGTATCGATAGTGCCCACTAATCTTAGGCTAAGTCTGTTTGGAGGTCAATCGAGGTCAAAGATGATACACTGCACGTACACAAGGGCAATTAAATGGGCGCCGAAAGCGGTGGGACGGGGTACCTACGCATCCTCCTGTTGGCCAACCAGGGGGAGGTCTCCCCAAAATTTTCGGTTCATCGTCATTAATGCTGTCAGGTACCAAATATGCTCACAATTCCCCTGCCCCGGTCAGCACCAGCCCGGGTCCGTTCCCCTGTAAAAATTCCGTGGGAGCGCCCCTGGGCATTAACATTTTCGCCCATCACTTCTATACCAAGCAAGATACAACCATGATTGATGCACCGTTGTTGTTCTCTCATCAATAATGGTTTTATTTTGTGTCCATCCATGTGAAAAATTGTTAGGCCTTATCTTAGAGACAAATAAAAGGGTTTGCAGCACCTTAAAAAAGAGCCTCAGAAACAGTTCCGATGTTTCATTTAACTAGATAAAAATGTTTTCATGTACATACATGCGTCGTGAAATACTTGATTCTTCACCTTGAGGCGCCAGAAATCTGATAAATTCCTGTAACATTTCAAATAAATAATTCAAACATTATTCATTGGCAACATTTCCTCAGAACTGCAGTGGAAAATATCAGCCATTGCTAAGATGAGGCCCAATTTTTGCTCCATTGTTGAACATGGTTCTACTCAAAGCAATAGCAATGCTCTTGGGAATAACCTTGTTTTCTTTCCATGACATCATTCCCATGGTAACTATTTCCAAAGCTCTTAATTGATGCATTTTAGCATTAATAATCAGGACTGAAAAAGTTTCCAGAATAGTTGCTGATGACCCATTTGGACCAGGATTGGGTACTGAGAAGAACACTTTGCATTTCAGCAACCTGTTCTTTTGTGGTGGACACAATCTGTGATATTTCTGCTGTACCTCTGTGGCAGTGCTTCCATATTTCATCCATACTAGAGAAAACAAAACGATTCAACTTTCTTGTGACAAAAATACAAGATATTATCAGAAACTTGGATGCATATAATCAGTCAGTTAAAAAAACATACACACACACCCTGATCACCCAGTGTGCATCCATCTGTGCAAAAGACACAGCTTATTCTATGTTTGGCAGACTTGGATTGGACCATTGTCCTTGCAGTGGAGTCTTCTGGCAAATTGGAAATGGTTTATCACATATTTGTGCTGTTCAGGAATGCACATGTATATCCTTTATGGGGTACCAATGCACAGAGATGGATCTAGGATTTTAGTAAGGGGCAGCCCTCTGAGATTGCATGCTGTCAACCAAAAGGGCACACTTCACCCAAAAGGGTGGCTGTCATCATCAATCAGTGGGAGAGAACTGTGGTTGGTGTGACTTAAAAATGGTAACAGTGCCATAAATGGGAATGCTTGACCCATAGATGGGAACACCCATTCTCAATTATGGGAATGCATGAGACCATTTTCCATAACAATACTTTAGGCCATGAAACAAACTTTTGTTCTCTCTACCTGGCTTATTTCTGTTCTTAAAATTTTAGAGGACATTTATCTTTGAAGCAGAAACAGGAAATCATACTTTATACCCTGCTTCAAATATTGAAGCTCAACATGTTTATTATGATCATTCACATGTCTTGGTGCATCTGTGTAAATAAACACCAGTCATATACAAAATCAATTAATAGATACCTAATGAAACAATAAAAAGTTTTTAATATTTGATTTATATTGCCACTTGAGATAATAATATATACAGACCAAGACATATGGCCATACAGAACATGATGTGAGCCAACCTAGCGCAACAAAACCTGTTTTCAGCACCTTTAATGCCATTTTTCACAACTTCTAAACTTCAAAGCTCCATCTGTAGCCCCATCATTTGTATTCAAGTGGTGGGGGCAGTAGCAAGGTATTTTCTGTCTCACAGACCTGGTTTAATCAGTTTTGGGGTACCCTTTTCCTCAGGCCGCCCTTAATCCTTTCAAACTTAAGGGGTCCTGAACTCGAGTTCAGGGATCCCTTGGACCTGTCACTGCTGTGGCACCCCAAATGAAAGCTCAAGTTATTTTCTGTGCCTACTAAGAGCATCCTTAAAATTTTCCTATTTCTCATTTCAGGGACTTTAAAATTTATAAATAACAGGCCTACTTGGTCACCCAGTTATATGTCCAGCTATAAGGCCCAGTCTGCAAAGTACGGCAGCATGTCAGACGAGTTGCACCAGCCATCTAAAATTCTCGCACCACCAGCCTCCAAAAATTCGCACCAATCTGGCACATAACAGGGAAAAATGCACCCATTCCTACCCCTACAATGCAATGCTACCTCAATCATTAGTCAGTTAGTTAAGGAATTTTTATAAGGCCCCCTCCTGTATCTTAATAGCCATTCAGCCATTATTTGTTTAGTTTAAGTGTCACTAACCTCGCAAGTTCGCACCAGGTTGATAAAATTTGCACCAGTCGGTCCTGTTTCCAAGGGCACTCGCACCGACGAGATCTCGTCGAAAATGCCGTACTTTGCACACTGGTATAAGGCAAGAACATGGTGGTATTAAAAACAGTATACTTGTTATGGATAGTCTCATAATTAGGCACCCCAAAAATCATTTAAGAAATCCACGCCCTTGGGAATGTGTGACTATACAACAATGTTTACGATGATATTTTAGCGTGATTGTGGTTGGAAAGGGTTTAAACATGCACCACTTGTATTCATGTTTTTTTCCTTCTGAGACTTTTCGCGATAAAGCAAAACAAGGAAACATCATTGCAAGTAGACTCCAAAACCCACCTAGATTGCACGGACCGTATATGATAAACGCACATCTTGATTTAGCCCCTTGGATTTAACAAATTCACCACCAGTCGTCTCAAAAACGGCGCCCACTGCTTCCAACAAGAATACAAAAATATTAGCGGCAGCCAGCGCCGCGCTCGTTCTGAAAGGCCGCAGACACCAAAAATGTACCAGGGCGACCACCGGCGACCAGGCGACCACGTAAGTCGGCGGTTTCGGCCGACTTGGTCGCCCATTGGTCGCCTATTGAAAAAAAATGAAAATCACCGACTTGGTACCGACTCGTGACAGATTCTAGTACATTCTAGTTTGAACTTAAAAATAGTACATAAATACGGTACAGGGAGATGGCATCATCTAAAGTACCAGGTGATTTCAGTAGTTTTTCATAAAATTGGAACCAAAAATTGTAATAAGAAGAAACATAACTAGCATATACTAGCAGCAACAAAGGGCGGTGATAATACCAGATGTAATCGGGCAAAGATGCCCCGTTGTAGCCAAGCTGTCTTTCGGAAACGCCAAATAAGCCGGGAAACGAAGGCTAACTTGGCTCTTTGTCGAAGTAGATTCTGCCCAATCTTGGCCAAAGGAACTGGCAGACTTCATCCAATAGATTTTGATGGGCACTGTATGTATTACGATGACGGGTGGAGACAGTGGAGAGGGTAAGCATATTTAGAAGCAGGAGCGGATGGTGGAAGCTAAAATCCTAGGAAAACAGATGGAATCAGAGTTTGAGACGGTTGCTGGGTCGCCAACCAAAAGATGATAGGGTCGCCGACGGCGTAGGTAGATCGGCAGGTGTTTAGACCCCTGTGGCTTTCATTTGATATACCGCAAGGTCACTTTTTGACCTTTTGTGACCTCAGATTCAGATTCAGATTCAGATTCAGATTTATTCGAACAAGGTCCACAAAAGAGGGCTTTTCACTCGTTCACGTCAAATAGTTAAGAGTAAAATGAGTAAAAAGGATCGCAGTCAAAACACACTAATACCTGGTCTAAAATCACACCTAAAAACTGACAACAATATGCATCACACAACTACTCAATCACACGTCCCTCTCTACGTCTGATTAGCGCCGCTCTCAGCTGGTGTCTCAAGTCAGGTACTCCGGGCTGTAACCCCATACTGTCAATCATCGATACGCCCCTGTAGCACAAACGTCGGCGGCCAGCCTCTGACTGTATCGGCGGGAGAGACAGGGTATTAGCCCTCCGCGTGTTATGGTTGTGCACTTCACTCACTCGCGGTCCAATTGACTGCCGGATGTATGCCGGCAGTCCCGTTGTTATAACTCTGTTCACAGCGGTTACAGTATGGTAGTGGGTAAGCTGCTCAGCAGTGAGCCAGCCAAGCTGGTTAAAAGCATCCGAAATGTGATCATATCTCCTACGGCCAGTCACAACACGTGCTGCGAAGTTGACAATTTTTTGGACACGATGGATTTGAACTTTTCCGCACGAACCATATACGGACAAACAGTACCGCACAATTGACAATACAAGAGCTTCAACAATAGCCTTGAGAGCGGCTCGCGGTATAACGTGCCTCGCATGGCTGAGGGCTAACAAAATTCCAGTGCATTTGCGCGACATAACATCAATGTGTGATTGATAATTGAGATGCCTGTCCATGTTAAGTCCCAGGTTTTGAACCACTCTGGAGTCAGGTATGGTAGAACCGCAAAAATTTATCGTAACAGAGGGCATGTCTCGCAGCATAGCCGGAGTACCAAGCACTAACATTTTCGTTTTCTGAGCGTTGAGCTTCATGCCGTTGTGGCAAAACCACTGATGCATGGAGCCCAGTGCGGCCTCAATGCGGGTTACTATCTGCTGGAAATCTTGTTTCCGGCCGCTGACAAGAATCTGTGTGTCGTCAGCGTATTGCACGACCGTGACATCGCTGCCGACACACAGACTCAGGTCATTAGCATACAGCATGTACAACAGACAAGATAATGATCCTCCCTGAAAAATCCCCATATTATTCTCCCGTGTTTTTGATTTTATGCCCCCCATCTGTACCTGCTGGGTGTGACCCTCAAGGTAACTGCGGAACCAGTCTGTCTCTATACCGTAAAGTTCGAGCTTTTGGAGTAATTTTGAATGTGGTACGACATCAAAACATTTCGAGAGATCCAATAGTACAAGGATTGAAATTTCACATTTTTGCATAGCTTGAAGAGCTGCGTCAGTGATCACATGTAAAGCAGTTTCGGTCGAATGGTGTTTTCTATAGCCGTGTTGTGCTTCGGACAGTAATTTGTTTTCCTCCAGGTAATGAGTGAGTTGTTTTTGAACAACACGTTCAATCAATTTAGAAATGGCCGGAAGAATTGATATTGGCCGAGTATCAGATGGCCCAGCAGTTACCTTGCCTTTTGGGATAGGAGTTACCAGCGCATGTTTCCATTCCCTTGGAACAGATCCATTTATCAGCGAAGCGTTAATAATGTCAAGTAGTGGAAAGCCAATCCCAAAGAAAAATTTTTGAAGCATGAAGATGCTGACTCCATCAACACCAGTGGACATAGAAGGACGCATTGTAGCCAAAGTGATACAAAGTGTTTGCATATCGATGGGTTGAACGCGATAAGAACAGGTCATCACTCGCGGTAAAAGCGTAGGCACCGCGCAAGTAGCTGGTGGGACACTGGCCGCTGTAGTTGGCCCGATCGATACATAGTAGTCATTCAGTGCGTCAGCTGTAATGTTCGGTACCGCGCACTGCTGCTGTTTACGCCCTATTACCGGCTGAAGCACTCGCCACAAGCCACCTCGCCGTCCCTGGCTAATCTCCCTGGTGTACACAGTCATACAATCGCTGCGGATGGCAGAGCGGCAGAGGCGGTTCAAGCGTATATACTCTGGGCGGTCACTTCTACTGAGGGCGGCACGTCGCTGTCGCATCAAGCACTGTGTTTCTGCGGACACACATGGTGCATTGGGCTCTCGTGCGCGGGTAGGTCTTAGAGGTGCAACTTGATCAAGTCGAGGGATAAACACGGAACAAAAAGAGTTCCACTTGTCAGTTGGCGTCACAGAATAGTAAACAGGTGACCAGTCAGTGATGTAAAGTTGCTGGTTAAAAGCAGATGAGTCAACTCTGTTGATGGCGCGCCTACGTACATTTAAAACACGGCTGGTGCTAACATGTGTTTCGCGTGCTAAAATAATACGGCTAAAATCGTGCGGCCCACCAAAGTGACATCTCGTGACACCTGCACGTTTGACAAGGTCAGGTCGGTTTGTAGCTATGAGGTCTAATAGACTGGCGGCTGGTCGGTACGTAGCACACACACTATTGGTGACTTCAATATTGTATGAAGACAGTAATGTTCGTATATCACTATTGCCATCACGTTTTGCTTTTAAAAGGCAACGATTGAAGTCACCTGTCAACACCATGGTTGACCGGGGAAAGCGGGCGAGCATGCACTGGATTTGGGATTCCAGATCATCGAGGTCAGAACGAATTTGTTGCACATTATTGTGAGGCACTCGATACGCAGACGCAACCAGGACTGACTGGTGTTTATCTAAACGGACCATAACCCAGATAATCTCCATATTCGAGCCAGAAATACCTGTCACCGGCGTTTTTAAAAGTTCACAGTCGAGATTATCACGGACAAGGATCCCCACTCCTCCTTTACTTCTAGGTAAATTAAGCTCAGCCGGGCGGTCACAGCGAAACAGCTTGTAACCATCAACGGTTAGCAGTCTATCTGGCACATTCGGTGATAGCCACGTTTCGCACAGAGAAAGAATGTCAAATCCGTAAGCACCGTTGATGGCGTTTCTGAGCTCCGGCAGTTTGGGTTTCAGTGATTGAATATAGAATATCAGTGATTGAATATATATCAGGTCATATTAGGTCACAAGGTGACCTCTGGAGGTCAAACCATTGACGGGAGATCATTACGTTCCACATAGCGGGAAAAGGTCTGGGATTTTACTATCAAATGTACTTTACCAGATCTCAATAGCTCTGATGGCATAAGAGTTATGCCCAGTTCGCTTAAGCATTGCATATTTTAGTGAAAATAGCCTATCGTGACCTAACTTGACCTCTGGAGGTCAAACCATTTACCTGAGCGCTTAAACATGAAATTAATTTCGTACTGAATTAACGCGAGCTTTCTAATGCACTTTGCATTGTTTCGCTAACCCAAATATTTTCGGAGTTAGAGGGGGCCATCGATGGCCCCCGTGGGGCGAAGGTGGCACCAGACCCCCGGTGGGGCGCCGGTTAAAAGTTATCGAAGCCAACGAAAAAGCAATGCTATATGCATTATTACTCAGGTCATAGTGACAGGGTAAAGCTAGGAGTATTTATTTTTCTTAGGGTTTTCCGCATTTTCAGTGAAGAATACCGGCAAGAAGAGATAGAAAATATTATAACATCGTTCACGAAGCTAAAATATCGGAGATGGTTTCCGATAAACATGAAGAGGAAAGCTCTAGATATACGAAAACGATCCGCGAAAGCCAACAAAAAGGATGATATGCGATTTGTTACGATACCGTACTCGAAATCAGCTGCAATTATTTCAAACAAACTTGAAGGAACGGGATACAAAGTATAATTTTTTCCGGTAAAAATTCAGCAGCATTTTAGCGAAAAAAGACAGTTCAGACGACCCAGAACCAAAAATGTAGTGTACAAGGTACCGTGTGGTTCGTGCGCAAAATCATACATACGTGACCCATGAAGGGGGTTCGTTTAACCTTAGGCCGAGTTTCATGAAATAGACCAAATCTGCGGCTGTATTAGGAGTTAGATGAGCAAGAAAAAATATAATAAAAATGATAATATTGATAAGTCTAGTATTTCTCATATCAAAGCTTGCTTGTATATTCTCAGTTTGGTTCATGGCTTTGGTGAAATACATTATTGAAAGGTTTGATACTGCGCAAAGCCAAAGGTTTTATTTATCATACGACCGGTTTCGGTGCCATCTTGGTCTCATTATCAAGTAACAAAAACAAGATATAATAACACACACTACATAGCTACACAGTACACATTTCGGCAAACTCTGTCAGAATCGTCTTTGTGATGCTGCTAGTTGCTCAACTATAAACTGATAGTTGCACAACTGTATTTCGATTTAGTTTGTCTCCTGTTGTTGTTTGTATTTGGATGGCTTCTTTAATTTGGTGTTTTTTGTTCTGGATTCGAAAGTGATAACTTCTGCGTCCCAATCAATAGTGTGTCCTGTTTCATGTGAGTGTTCGGCGGTGGCTTCGGGTTGCCTGTCGGTTAGGGTCATCCCCCTCAGAGCTTTTAGTGACTTGATGTGTTCAGCTGACCTAATTACCATCATTCTTCCGCTTTCTCCTATGTAGATTTTGCTGCAATCTGTGCACTTCATTTTGTGGATGAGGCCTGGTGTCTTCGTATTTTGAATTTTCTCCTTGGGTTTAACCAAAAGTTGTCTGAGTGTATTTTGTGGTTTATAATAGGTTCTAATCTTGTATTTTGCGCACACTCTTCTTATCTGTTCCGATGTCCCTTCTTGATAAGGTATTACAAGGATCTTCATTCGTTCTTCAGCGTTGGTAGCTTGGGCATCTGGTTGTTCATGGTTAGGTCCATTGCGTCTCTTAACTCTCTTGATTTGTGAGTTCACGAAGTCTTCTGGATAGGTGTTATCCTTCAGCATAGATCTTATATTTTTGAGCTCTTATTCACGTGCTGTCACGTCTTCGTAAACGTTGAAAGCCCGCTGGGCCAGTGTTTGTACGACCGTTCTTTTATGAGCCTGTGGGTGATGGCTCAGATAGTTCAAGTATTGACCGCTTGTTGTTGTTTTGTAGTAAACATCTGTAGTAATGCGTCCTTCCGGTGAACGGGATAACGTCATGTCCAAGAACGGCAGCTTTCCTTCTTTGTCCGTTTCCACTGTGAACTTTATGGATGGATAAAAGGAGTTCAGGTGTTTTAGAAAAGGTTCAATATCTTAAGCAGGCATCGAATGGACTACATCATCCATATACCGATGCCAGATGTAAGGCGGTTTTGGATAGGACATGATGGCTTCTTCTTCGAGATGTTCCATGAATATATTTGCTACCACTGGGGCCACTGGAGAACCCATCGGAGCCCCGAACAATTGTTGGAATAATTTTCCATTGAACTGGAAAAACGTTGCTTTGAGGATGAAGTTCAACAGGCTTGAGATATCGCAAGGTGTCAATGTAGCTCGTTTCGGAAGAGTGTCGTCATTTTCCAGAATATTCTGCACCTGGGATGTTACCACATCGAGAGGGACACTTGTGAACAGGGCGTACACATAAAATTATATCAGTATATGATCTTCTGGGACCCTTGTGGAGCGGAGAATGGCTGAAAATTCCTTTGAGTTTACTACGTGTCTGTGGGACTGTCCAATCACTGGGACACTAGGTCGCTGATTTGTCTTGCTGCAGCATAGGTTGAAAAGCCAACAGCTGATATGATTGGCCGGAGAGGTGAGTCAGGTTTATGTATTTTTGGCAGTCCATAAAATCTGGGAAGAGTTGCAGAGCTTTTGCTTCCTGGATGTAGCTTCCAATACGTTTTTTTCGTCCGTGCGCCTCGTTTTCTTCAGTCGTTTCAGTTGGTCAATCAGTTTTGTATTATCGCTGTTTGTAGGATCAGCTTTGACTTGTTTGTATGTCTGCTTATTCGAGAGTAGAGTAGTTGCCTTGTTGATGTAGATTCATTGTCTCATAATTATTTTAATCCTTGCCACTCATCTCGCGACACGTTCGTTTCAAAATTCGGTGGGTTGGTCAATATTCTGTGTGTCTCGATTCGTAGTTGATCTGCTTCAGTTTTGAGCATTTGGTCGCATGCTGCTTCTATCTCTGGGATGATATCCATCAGTGGTGTCTTTTTGGGTGTGATCGCACAGTTAAGGCCTTTGTTCAGTAGGTGATATCTGTGCTAGAGTTTGGGTGGTACTGGATTTGTTCACGATCCACTCTTTTCTTCCATGTTCTTGAGCCGATGTTCCTATATTAAGTGTGGTCATATTATTGTTCGGGCTTGTGGTTTCCCGGTTTTACTCAACTGTCTGCCTGAGAGGATCTCAAATTTCCTATTTTGCTGGTCTCGCTGTTTTTAGAACGTTATGTTATACTGCTTATCTAAAATAGATTTGGCCTTTCCAAGAGTGTTTGAATTGTCCTGCAGTTTTTCCGATAATATTTTCATTTGGTTCTTATGCTCGTCTTCGAATCGCTTAAATTTAAATCGGTTTTGTCTCATCAGAACCTTAACACATTGAAGCTCACATTGGTCGAAAATCTGGCGTATTTTAGGGTGTGTCGTTCTGTTTTTGATTCTCATTGATTTTGGTATGATATGTTCCTGATATAATTTTGCAGTAAAGGTTTGGTGATTCCTATATGTAGCTAACTTCTGACATGTATCTATGTATCGGTCGTATGATAAATACAACCTTTGGTTTTGCGTGGCATCAAATCTTTCAATAACTTGCTTGTATACAGTGTATAATAATTCAAGAAACATTATTTGGATATCCTCAGAAATGGTGCTTTTATAGTTCTGTCGCATGATAATTTTGCAAAAAATATTTTGACTTGCCCTTGTAGAGCTCATCCTGGGAAATCGTTCGATGATAGTTTTAGGCGGTGCCGATGCTGGCCAAATTTTAAATATCTCTCTTTGTATTTGTAAATCGAACAGCGTTTGAGATATGCAATATGCTGAGATAATGGTGTCTAAAATAGTTGTCAAAACAATTTTTGCATTATTTTATACACAAAACCATTGCAAAGGGCGTCCAAAAAGGTGGTATTTCCATACTTTGACCCGTTTCTGCTTTTATGGTCTATTTAAAACATGATAAAATGTACGTAGTTTTCGCAGCAGATCTCTGGTCTGTGGGTGGCGCGCCCGAGTGCTTACTTCCAGGCTTGTTGATGACTCAATTTTTTTTAGTCGACTCAACTCTGACTCACGGCTTAAAGGCTGACTCTGATTCTGACTCGACTCTCTGTGTTGAAAATGGTGAGCCGACTCGACTCAACCCAAATCCAGAAGTGAGTCGAATCAACTCTGACTAAAAAAAGCATTGAGTCAGAGTCGACTCTGACTCAGAATGGTGGACAAGAATATACAAAAAAATCCCCATTTCCTTTCATAGTACACACATTCCAGTACATTTATTCATGGGATTTACTATTTAATAACTGCATATTTATTTCCATAAAATTTTAATTGCAATGCATTACTTCATGACATAAATTATGTCTGTATACGAATGAAGATAGGTGCTAAATGCCAATATGTGAGTGAGATGAAGGGCCTGGGGGCTTTTCATTTTGAAGGTATGTCCTTCATGACTAGTCATAATTAAGGCAATAAGCGAGGTTTCAAACACAAAGAACAGGACTCAATGTTGGAAAATTTGACATTTTCAGTGGCAATGCCTGCCCCAGTGCATTCTGAAGAATCCTGTGACAAATTAAGCTTCAAAATAAATACTAAGCCGAGTCGAACCGACCCTTTCCATCACCTCAATCAAAAACAAAACAAACAATGAACTATCGCGTCATCCTCCCGAAAAAGTTGTAATGAATATTGCAGTTGGCGCACTAAAGACATTACACGAACCTAACCTCCGATGACACAAAAGATGACGATAGATAGCACTTCAAAAGTCACGTGACTTACAAAAACTAAGAAAATAATCTAGCCCCTCAGGCTACAGCCAGACTACAAAATAAAGAAAAGCAGACAATATTATGGCGTACAATGATGGCTTTGTGACTGGTGTGGCGCGCGTGGGTGCAGGGGGTGCTGCTGCAGTGGTATGTTGTGCAGTGGGAGGGCGGCAAATAGGTAAATAATAATCAACATAATTTAAAGAGTGGTGGTTTGTGAGAGACTTGATGTGTAGGGAAAGCCAGGGACAGGACTAAGTTTTACTTTTCGTATGCAGAGGACAGTAGGTACAGTGCTGTGTCGTCAGTGTTGATATTATCTACCAGGTGATGTCCTCAAACCATGACCATTCAAGAAAGTACTTTGAAAAAAACAGCTAATTGAGGCTTTCAGTTTCCGTTTTGACCCACTTCAAGGCTTATGTGCAAAACAAGATTTTTGGTATCCTCTATCTGGCGCTTATATTACTTAGTTTTTTTGTTGTTATCAGTCAACCAAAGCAATAAAATAGAAAATAAAGATATGGCTTCCTAAGAGTGAATTATTGCATGAAAATCAGCTTAGGACTTTGTCTGGTGTGCTCCCTCAAAGTAGAAAAAGTCTGAATGTGTGCCAAATCACATTTTTCTGTATGATTTTGCATGCTATTGCTAAGATTAAATGGAAAATAACTAGTAATTGTGTGTGGTTTTGAAACTGTATATTTTACACAACTTATTGTTGTTAATGACTGATACCGGGATGAGTGTAGTGGGGATATGAAAATAATAAAGTAAAATTGCAAGATGAAATCTTTCAAAATTAGTCATGAAAATTTCTTAAGTGTCAGCCATGTGATAACATATTTTAAGAAAATAGAGTGTTGAGTCGACTCAACTCCTGACTCACAGCTTAGAGGCTGACTCTGATTCTGACTCGACTCAACTGGTCGAGCACTTGAGTCGACTCAGACTCAACCCAAATCTGGAAGTGAGTCGACTCAACTCTGACTCAAGGAAAACTTGAGCCGACTCAGAGTCGACTCCGACTTTGAGTGGCGACTCAACAAGTGTGCTTACTTCAAGCAACTCTACAAAGACTTTCAGAGCACGGTTTGTGTTTGCCATGCCTGTTTCAAGCGCAGTGAAGAATTCCCTATCAGTATATTAACTCAAAAATAATTTAGAAAAAGCTGCATTTTCGTAATATTGGCCACGGATGGAGATATTTATGGACTATGTGCGACATGGTGATTTGGGCGTTTGTCGACCGCGACCTCAGACACATCTACCAAGAGCGGACAAAACTCGGCCATAGAAACACTCCGCCAGAGCAGAGGCTGTTTATATCAGTCCCTCACAAAGAAAAGCTCTTAACTGCTCAGTAAGCTTCCTCACCATGAAAGGTAAAGGACTGGTGTGGTCAGCGTTCACACACAACGGGATCCCAGCGTTCAAGCTGTCCCAGTACTCTCCCCACGGTGCGGGTTACATCGGCTCAGCAAGTCCGGGATCTGTGGAGATGGTGCCGGGAGCGGAGAAGTCTGAGGTGGGAGCAGGGGCCTGGACCCGCCTCTGCGGGAGCCGGGCTGCGCACAGTGATGCAGCGGGCCTAAGAAACCGGACGAAAATGCCAAAAATGACTTTCTAGAATTTATATCAAATGTATGCGATGCGCTTGAGATTTGTTTGGAACCCGGGAAAAACATCAATATTTTCTTCCGCTAGCGTACCACATTGGTTTCACAGGACCTGGAACTTGAAACTTATTCTGCCTCGCTAAATACGGGTATCTGGCCAGATATAATATCGTGATCTATAACGTTAATAACAGGTGCTAACACCTCGCCATCCATAAAAAACGTATACTAGCGTAAAGCTTGGGATGTTTTTTGACCTTCTGGTTACCAAAATAAGGTTCTAACTGCTCCGGAGAATGCAGTGAGTTTGTTTTAATAAGCATATGTTTTGTAACTGAAATTAATAACAAACATCATATTTCCTTACACTGGCAAAAAACGCACTGTCAGGATCAGCTAGAAAATCATACCATGTATTCTGAAAAATGACTTGTTTACCTTGGCGGAATCCGTAGGTCGGCAACCGACGGCCGAAAAA